>JAMQGT020014928.1:0-18598 GCA_024447675.2 Pterophyllum scalare | reverse complement strand
TTATGTAACATTGCTTCGGACTTTTCAGTTACGTATTGCTGAGAGGAGAAGATGATCAAGAGTGCGTATGCTGCCGCACACAGGCTGGGCAGCTGAAGCAGATGAGTTGGCATAGGCATGCACACACCAGCATAGGTCAGTGGACGGATCCCTTTGCATTTTGATTTATTTCCAGAGGTCAATGCAAGGCTAGTGATTCAGAAGTTACTATGATGTTGCTTAGAGAAAGACTAATTAGCTTTCTAGCACAGCAAGCCTCTAATAAACTACAGAACAGCTACATAATGACAGATGAATTTCCAGATGACACAATTAAACATGTGTAATTTAAGACAGTAAATTCCAATGACATCTTGAATTCTGGAATGCGAGGTGCTTCATTTCCTCAGAACCTAAAATGGAAAACGTGCCACTTCTGCTTAACAATGCAGAAGAAGGAAATGGGATGGAAACATTAAAATGTCATACTGTATATGGATGGGCTGATTTTCCATCTTTAATCAAATTCATATTCAGCTTCAAATGTCATAGTTGCCTTAATTAACAGACACCACTATGTAATACCAGCTTCACAATGGGAGTTGCTTGTTACCATGCCATTCAATCACATGCATTAATAACTGACTAAATTCCAGAAAAATAAGCCAGTGGATAAACTGTTGCTTCTACATAAATAAAATTAATGATGATGCTTTCAACCTTAAACATCATATAACTGTCAATAACCGTGAAAAATGAACTCATAAAACTTTTGCTAAATTTGTGTAGCTGAGTTAAAGGTAGAGTTCAGATATATGTGCTCCGAATAAAAAGTTATGGAAATGGAGGGCTCTTCCCCTTTACATCCCTCTCCTGTAGTCTTTTTGTTCTGTACGCATTTGTAACGACACATTTATTTATCTTGTGTGCAACCCCCCGCCCCCAAAACCCCTTTGATGGTGTGAGAACCCATTTGCTATGCAACTGGTGTGATCACATTACAGGATGGTTACACTTTATCCAAAATTATACCGCATTAACAGCCTGTGAGCACGACTTCCAATTCTCTTTTCTGACTTGCTACCTTACCTAATTTGAATTTTTATATTGCTGCGTCTACAAATAGTCATAAAGAACCAAACGTACATTTTGCAAAAACTCTATTTCAACAACTATTTTGAGCTATAGGTAGCTTTCCAGGAAGGATTCATTGTTCCACACATCTTCTTCTACTTGATTTTTTTTTTTTTGTAGTCTGTTCACCGCAGTTGCCACGTTTAGATTCTCCCGGCTTGCCAGAGACATTAATTAATCATAAACAAATACAATAAACAGAATGATTCCCCTTTAATTTATATTCCTGCTCATCCTTGCAGTCTTATGCCTTTGGTGTGTGCGCTGAGTCTGAGAGACATGTCACCTTGTAAGACATACTGAATGCCTTCCCTTGAAGGAGGGAAACAGAGAGCGCAGGAAGATAACACAGCCAGGCAGCACTAACCGATCAGAGCACTCCAGCAGAGATATGACCCACATAGCCCAATACTCGTTTAATCAGCCTGCTACTGGCAGAGGAAAGAGGGAATCGGAGGGAGGAACAGGGGAAATTTGAGAGTTGGGTGGCTTCAGTTAGTTTTAAGGAAACTAAAATACATTTATAAAAAAAATGTGTTTCTTACCATGCTGCTCACTTTCCTTTATTTTTGCTCCCTCCTTTCTTGCTGGGCTTCCTGCTTTTCTCATTATTTTTCAACTGCTGTTGTTGGATTATTTTCTCTCTCTCTCTCTCTTTTTTTCCCATAAATTGAATCTATGATCAAAGTAGATTGAATATGGCAAAAGTCCTCAATAATACAGAGATGCTGTGCAGAGATTGCACCCAACTGAGTAGCAAGAAACATTTGTGGGGGCACTGTCACAAATAAAAGGGTATGTGGCCATTTCATTAAGCTTTTCATGTTATGGGCCAAGTTTGTTTTTTTCTTATTACAGATATAATGGAAATTTATTCTAGGCCAACCCCTGTTATTAACCGTTTGACACATGATGACCAAAAATAAGGATTTCTTTCTTATTAATTCCATATATTCTTAAAATGGACTGTATAGCTACTGGATCTGGATCTATTTAGTAATATTCCACCAGGAACACCCACCCTAACCAATTAGTACCCAACCTGTTCTACCACCTGAGCTGCAGCCATTTAGAAGATACCAATTTGTTGTTAGTGAAGTACCTCCAGCGATTTGAATCTTTATCATGTTAAGTATACACAACTTAAGAATAACACAATTTCAAATCTTTTTAAGAAATAAGAAAACTTTGGTTATATACTTGACTCAGCTTTCTCTTAGCACCCAGTAGACAACTGTCAGGTCTTTTCAGCTTGTCAGGATGCACAGCTTTGCCAGTGTGTGAAGGATTCCTAGGCTGTACAGTGACTATAGGTGTGAGACACGTTGTGACACTAGGAGACTTCAACAATATGTGTTGGAATAATATTTACATATGAAGATTACCATTTGAGCCAAGAACCTGAGCTTGAAAATAAGAAGAGTGAAAAAAAATTATCAAACTTGTTTATTCTCCTTTGAAAAGCATGTTTGTGGGACTGCAGAACATAGCTAACAGGTTGTTCACAAATTAACCTTATACACACACTCTTAAGCCTGTTGCCAAATTAGAGGATGTTGAGACTTCTCAATCCTGCCCTCTAGAGACTACACTAGCTGGAAAAGATAACTAGCCATTCCTCGGTGAGGTTTACCAGGGTCCACCCAGGGAATCATTAAGAATTTCTATTGCTGGGCAACACTAAACACACTGGCCCCGAAGGAGAAGTTAGCAACTTCACAACATTAAGCAGGTGGAACTGTGTAAATATAGAGGGAACAGAGCACATGGAAAAAGTACATATATAGGAAGACATACACAATAATGGTTATGATATTGCTGTTGGGAAAGATGTTTGACCATTGTGCAAAATCCAAAATAGTGTGAAGACCTGAACTTTTACAAGAATAGGTCAATGAGCTCTAGTTTTCCACTGCAAGCGTGGCAAACTACTAGTCAACAAGGGAAATTTCTTCCCCCCTTAAATATTCCAAGATCAACCTAAGTGGTATTAATTATCTTATTATTAAGCGTTTAGGAGCCACAGCAACCCCATGGCAGACCATGTAAAGTTAGAAAGTGGGGTTGAGAAGCCCCGAGGCTCAGTGTGTAAAAGTCACCAATGCTCTGGTGCCACCGTACACCAAAAAAAAAAGAAGAAAAAAATCTCATTATTATTGGTTTTAAAGGTTAACTTTAGTATGGTTAATTTTTTCCTGTTATGCTCTGCTGTTATGTTGGGAAGCACTTTGATTTTTATCTTGAGAAGTGGTATATAAATGACTCACTTCACTTACTTGAAGACTCCTCCTCCATTGGATTTACAAGTATACTTGACTCATTTATGTTATTTTAACAATAGTAAGACTTAATTTATTTGAGTGTTTTGGCAGGTTATCTCAATGGCTTTTCATTGAATCAGTTCAACATTTTAGAGCAAAATGCAGTAATTTTCTTACTTGATACAGTTGCGTGGAACCACCTTTTATAAGAAAATTAAAAAAACAAACAAACATATTTTTCACTGTAACTCCAGAGTTCCAAAACTACTTTGGCATTAATATCAGTACAAAACCTGTATGCTGGGAGCTTCGCAGCATGGGTTTCCATAGCCAAGCAGCTCCTGCAAGTGTAATGTTTAGGGGGTCCAGTGCTTTTGATCATATTGTATTTGGACAGAATAAACCCAGAGGAAAGTTGGATCAATTTAAGAACTCAGTTGACTCTTGCAGCTATGAGCCTCCTAAACTGTTGCGAACATAAGTGACTACCAGGGGTTGGTTGCACAGGTGCATATCACACTTAGCTTGTCTGAAAGTAATTATTCTTATCACCTTACCCTTGAGGTTCAGTCCTTTATATCAATAAAATATGTAAATTTATGTTAGGAAATACAGTAAGTCTCCAAACAATGAAGAACTAATATATTCACTGACAAAAAGTCAGAATTCTTAAAAAGTAAATTACCTAATATGGTTCTGTAAACTTCCCACACACTCAGCTATGGAACTGGAAAGCTTTAACAGGCAGAAACAGTTTTGCCAGATTTATAGGAAAAGGCAGAATTTCACCCCAGAACCAAACCGAAATGAATGTACCAAGATGTTTGCATACTTATCATCTCACCAACTGGTCAGAAACACACATCTGAAGTGAAAACACTGACGATTTTAACTGTGTTTGTATTTAATTTCAATATAATCACTGAAAACACTCAAGAGGCAGAAACCCGCAGAGCTATGTCAGTAATTTATTTGTTGGCAAACAACTTTCACTGTTACAACAAATATTAGTTATGAGATCATTCAACGTGGAACCCATACAAAAAGAATAAATAATTAGCAGTAATATTGTAATAATAATCATGATCATAATAATTTAAAAAAAAACAAACAAAAAAAACAAAACAAAAAAAAACCCAAACCCAGTGCCACTTTATTTACTTCAGCCAGCTTTCTTTCCTCCAAGCTTGTTTTGCTGTCTTTAAACCAATAAACAGATAAATAAATAATTTCTCTCTTGGGGACATGGCGGGGGGGGGTACATGTGCAAGCTACACTTCATAAACTTATTCATTTTTCCTGCTAAATAAGTAAACATTGGCTTATCACATTGGACAGTGCTTTTGTGTGCATATTTTTAACATCTTCAGTAAAACATAAATGGTGTAGCCATAACATTTCATGAGAAAAATTGACCCTTTGTAAAACAGATTCTCTGTTTTTTCAGTTTAGAGACTGGCAGTTGACGTTATGAGCATTCTTCTGTACACTAAGATCTCAACCAGCACTGTAAGGTTTGATTAGTTGGTAGAATATTTGGCAGAGGATGTGATTTAAAAAAAAAAAAAAAAACAACTTTCTCGTGCTACTTCAGAAATCTGGCGTCGTTGTCATCTTTCACACCCAGGCTCCTCCTGCAGGGTCAAAATGAGACGAGACCTTCTTCCAGCAAATTCTAAAACGTAGCATTTCCATAGCAATAATTTCCTTCATCACTTCATTTTTCCTTATTGTTTTAAATCTACAAAGTGGCAAAGTATATAGTAATAACTAATTTGCAAAATGTATGTGACAGTGGTGTTGCTATAAAAGGACGAGAATGAAGTGTGCGTAGGGTATATGTGTATTAACGAGTGCTTGACTGCCTCTGCATTTATGAAAGAGTGATATGAAAGATTGTTCCTTGCTCGTTCTGCAGCCCTCTCGTGACCAGAACATGTCATGGCATTTCAGAACGTCTTCACAGACAAAAGGTTTGCAACTTAGGATTATAAAATAAAAGACTTGGTCATATGCAACATTTGTATCTGTATCTGGATTCTGTACAATACATAGAAACAGTTTGTGATTTCTTCATAATCCTTTGATAACTGAAAACTTTTACAGAAGAAAGGAGAAGAAACAGAACTTATTCTTTTTTTTTAATTCAGTCTGTTGTAATATGATCTTCCTTCTTTGTTTTCAGTGAAATACACAGTAGTCGCTGTCACTACGACTTGCAGGAATGTTACACCAGCCCAGACACAACTCCAGTTTAGCAGATACGAACAGGAAGAGAATTTTGAACATCAGTGTGATATGGTTACAGTTCAGTTGCCCAAATAATATTGAAATTTTTTTTTTGTTTTTTTTTTTTTTTGGATGATTGTTAGTGAGGGCATATATCATACATCCTTCACTTGACTGGCAGGTAGTGGTGTTTCTTTGGGCCCAGTTTATGCTGTGAACACCAGAGTCTGACATCCTGCTCTACCCTTTGTTGTGGTGGAAACATCATCCAACGTATGTGTCTTTAAGAGTTAGACAGATAGACAGACATACAGACAAACAGACAGGCAGCTCTTTACCCAGGGCTGGGGGCTGTGGCCCTGTTGTGGTGGTGGTGGAGACTATATGCTATAATCTGCTAGAGGTCCATATTGGGAAACTTGTAGGGCTACGGTCAATCCAAGATTGCAAATAAAATTAACAGGTACGGTAAAATTACAGAATCCCTCCCCGTTCCTGTTTGAGTTTAAACATTCCATTCCTGCTTGATGTTCACAAAAAGTCGTTTGGAGCTGCCCTCTTGGTCTGCACCATTTATGACAGTACATTCAGTCCCTGCTTTGAACTGACCAGTGATATCTCAATCATATTGTCATGGACCACAGTTAATGTTACACACAGTACCTCAATCCAGGGTTGGGCCAGCTCAGTCTGTCAGTCAACAACACAGAATGTTTTCACTGAAAGGTTGAAAGTGTAAAGGTGGGCTGGGGAGGGACAGAAGTCTCGATTGGCTCTATAGACTGGTAACCAGGTGAGAAGGGTCTACGGGCGGCTCCTCAGGTGATGAATCGGACTCGTCCTTGCTCCCAGATACCATATATCCATCACTGCCACCACGGCCCATGTGGTAGTAGCTCTGCAGCTCGTGAAGGTGATTCCTGGAGCCCAAGTTTGGCATGCTCTTATAATAGACGTCATCCAGTTCGGGAGCAGTAGCACTCTTACAGGGCTGTAGCTCCCCAGAGCTGTCTTCCTCTCCATCTGTTAAACCATTCATCTGCCCATCTGGGAGGTCCGTCAGCACTGGCATGCTGGTGTAGAGTGAGTCTCTGTGGTTTGGTGAATGTGTGTGCTCATCAGTGTGCTCGTTTGTCAGCAGGGGAAAAAAGCTCTCGCTGGTCTCCTGAGGAATGCGCCGTGGCCGGGAGAAACTGTGAGGAGGTGGCGGCGGTGGGGGGTGGCTGTCTGGCGGAGGAGGCCGTGGCGGCAAGAGAGGTGCATTGGACTCCTCTCTGATAATCTCCAAACCCAGGTTCTCCTCATGGGGGAAGTTTGCAGGGTTGTCTAGTACCATGGGGCCATTGTCCTCTTTACTGCCTCCCACACATCCACCAACTCCACTGCTGCTGCTGCTGCTGCTGCCCCCTGCCATGCTCCCTAGAAGAACCGGGCAAGAATCATATTACCCGACACATCAAAACACGTTAGCCTGCTGATGTTAAATCATTTTGAACAAAGAGCAGTGCCACTGCCAGTGTAGTAGCATGGTTATTTTAGCAACCCAAGGCTGAAACTTCAGCCTTACTAGTAAAAAATGTATTTGATTTGTTTTTTAATGGTAGTGACATGAAGGGTGTCAGCTCTTTTGATGTCACTGTTTGGGTTTTCTGACTTGCAAAATGACAGTTTTACTTGTGCTCACCACTCTCAATAGTGTCATTTCCAGCCGCAGCACATGGTTGTTATTAGGTTAAAAGCAAACAAACAAAAGCTTTAAAGACCTACTGCACGCTACACCTGCCCAGCACCTGACGTCAGACAGGCAAAGTTTGTTGCAAAGTACAGAAAACAGTGAAAAATCATGAACTTTAGATGAATTTAATACATACAAGTTTGGCATATTATGATCGCAAACATAATAACAAGTGTCACTTAATAAACCAAAAGCCTTACATCTGCCTGTCAAAACCTAAATTATTTAAATGAAACCGCATTCACCTCCATTGGCCATGCTGCTGTTGACCAGTTTGTTCATCAGGTTGTGATTTCGCTCTGTGGTTGCTCTCTCATGATTGTTGAGGTAAGATGGGATATAGTTGGACGTCAGCTCCTTGAGGATCTTCTTCTCCAGTGTTGTCTCCTTGTGGTTGCTGTGGGTGCCGTATCCGGCACTACGGTCAAGGATCTGGACGCAGTCACTCAAATACTCGCTGCTCGCCATGCTGTAGTTGTTGGCATGGTTGCCGTTAAGAGGGAGTGTATCCATAACACTGGAGTCTCTTGCGTTGTTCAGGATGCCCTCTGAGAAACAAATAATTTAGAAAAAGAGCTAATTATTAGGATTTAAAAAAAAAAAAAACTCCCAAGTGGATTTCTCAAATGAAAGATTTTAATTACTGTTTCATATCATAGTGGGTGCTGTGAATTGAGAATTAAAAAATAGCAATGATAAATTTCTTGGAAGGAAAAATGCTTCAAGCATTTATAATTCATTAAGGAGAAGCTTCACAAGTACTCTTCTTTCTCAATTACTGCTAGCACTACTGCAATACAAAAAGAAAAGTTAAAACTTCACTGAAAAATGTTTTAAGTGACACTTAAAGTAATGATATTGGAATTATTATTACATCTCAGTCATGTCAACTTACTCTTTTAAGTAAATGACATTAAATGGCAGTGCTTGTCTTCTAATACTATAGATACTGTATATTGCTTCAAGGAAAAACCTTTCTAGAAAAGGAATTGTAAACTTGTATGCCAGTCCAAATTACATAATTATATTATATTGACTGGCAAACTTTTTTAGGGGGGAAAAAAAAGGCTTTTGTGTAGGTTGGACTTGAAACATAATGTAAAATTAGCACATAAAGTAAGGAAATTTGTGTTTGGTTGATCATTTCTTTGTTGCAACAGTATTTCTTGGCAATAACTTATACTGTTGGAAAGCCTGTTCATTTCCCCTTAAATGGTGCCACATTTGTAAGGAAAACGCATTTGTGAGTTGACCAGCAGAGCTGAGTGTGTGGATTGCACCTATGAAAAACAGCTTATTCTGCTGTTGACTCGTGTTTGGTGTCATTTATTGGATTGGATGATTAAAGTCTGAAGAAACAATTGTAAAATTGGTAATTTTACAACGTATTCATTTAACAAACAGGGGCCTCAGTAGCATGTGGAAGAACCACACACAGCCACAACAGCCTGGCACCACCTTCTCATGCTGGTCATCAGCTTGGTTACACACTGCTGTGGGATGGAATCCCATTCTTCAACCAGCATTTGTCACCAGTCAGCCAGTTTGGTTGTGTTGGTCTCTTTGGCACAAACAGCATATCCAAGCTGATCCCACAAGTGTTCTATTGAGTTGAGGTCGGGACTGCAGGCACCATTCCATCCTCTTCACTCCCAAATTTTGGACATAGTCTCTGATAAACATAGTCTGTCTCGACGTGTGTTGTTATCATGGAGGATAGAGTTCAGTCCCAGACTGTGGAGACATGGATTGCCACTGGTTGCAGAATCTCATTTTGATATATGCATTAAGATTGCCTCCAGTGATGAGAAGCCTTGTTTTTCCAGTGAGGGAGATGTTACCCAATCCCGCCACAGTTCCACCAAAAGTTCTTGCCCTGTTTGTGCAGCAATCAGCATAGCGTTCTCCACATCATCTCCTCAATTTGACCTTACAATCCAACTGCCGTAGGCAGAATCTGGACTCACCCGTGGACGTAACATTCCTCCACGTGTTCAAGTTCCAGTGTACATGCTGCCAACACCAGCGTAAATGGGCCTGACAGTGAAGGGCAGTAATGACAGGCCTCTTGGCAGCCCTATGAGCTGGAGATTGGCTGTGTGCAGTCTGTTCTGGATTGTCTGGGCAGCAGACACCAACTGACTGCTGTAGCAGGGTCCATGCTCACAGGTGCCACCTGATTAGCAGCACCTGGGGTACCAAAAGCTCAAAACAAGAGTCAATAGCAGAATAAGCTGTTTGACATTTGCAGAGAAGATTTGGCAAGTTTTTCATGGGTCCAACCCACATATTCAACTCTGCTGCTCAACCAACAAATGCATTTTCCTTACAAATGTGGCACCATTTAAAGGGAAATAAACAGACTTCCAATGGCATACAGTTTATTGCCAAGATGCATTGTTACAAGAAAGTTTACATTATGTTTTAAGTCCAACCTATGTGAAAGCTTATTTTTTCTGCTCAAAAAGTTTGCCAGTCGATATAATACAATTATGTATTTTGGACTGGAAGGAAATGAAAAGATAACAAAACCAAACACAAATTCCTTACTTTTTGTGCTTAGTTTAGAATGCTTTAAAGGCAAGAAAATAGAAAAATTATGTTGTTGAAGTGGTTAGAGTATTAATTTAGCCCATACTTGTGTCTCGGTAAGGTGCTAATGGACAGCATGAGGGAGAGAGGGAGAAGAGAGACACGGATGTTAGTTCAGACATTCAGAGAAACACATTTCAGCTACTGTTAAAACAATATTTGCCCAATAACTGAAGGCAAGATTACACATTCAGAAAGAAAACCTGACATAATGATTACAGAACAAATTACTTCAGCCATATTATAAAGACAGAGAAAGAAACATGAAAGCACACCATCAAATCACATTTAAAAAAAAAAAAAAAAAAAATATATATATATATATATATAAATTATGCATGCTGTTGTATGAGCAATACAAAGCCCAACTGACACAAAATCACATTCAAAATTAAATATATAGTTCTTAAAAATATATAACATTCCCATAAAATATAATATATAAGAATATTTCATGACTCCCAAGTAGCTTATTTAAGATATGGCCAATCTGCAACTGGTAAATCACATAAAAATGTGCGTGCGTGTGTGTGTGTGTGTATATATATATATATATATATATATATATATATATATATATATATATATATATATATATATATATATATATATATATATATATGTGTGTGTGTGTGTGTGTTTGTGTGTGTGTGTGTGTATGTATGTTGCAACATCATTTATCATCTCACTTGGGAGCCATAATATGGATGCAACAAAATAGAAAAAACATTTTTAAACTGAAAAAAATGAACCATGCAAACTAAAATAATGAAATGAATAAACTAAAGTATCTCTAAGCTACATTTTAAAATGTTGTATGGTCATAATTGGAATATCAGGCACACCTTGGGTGTTGTACATGCCCACAGCTGGGTTGTTATAGACTGCCGAGTCCCCCAGGAGAGTGTTATAAGGATTGTTAGTACCATGGGGACGAAGGAGAGCATTAGTTATAAGATGATTAGCCATGGCTCCTGGTATAGGCAGATAGAGAAAGAGAGAGGAAAAGCAACAGCCAAGTCGAGAGAAGAGGAGAGAGGAAAAGCAACAGCCAAGTCAAGAGAGAAAGAGAGAAGCACTCAGGAGAAAAAAAAAGGCAGAGTGGAAATAGAGGTTAAAGGAGAGAACATGTAGCCATTGCAGAGTGGAAGTAAGCAAGAGGGAAAAAGAAGGAGGGAGAGTGAGATGGAGAGTGAGTGTATGGAAGAAAGCGGGAGAGAAGAGGACAAGTAAATCAAACAAGCTAACAGTTTAGGGAGAAAGCCAAGAAAAAGCTTGACAAGTCATTCTTGCAGCCATTGCATACAGGCTGAGGGAGGGAAAGGGAGAAGGAGACAGGAGAGAGAGAGACAGACAGAGACAAAGAGAGAGTAGCATAGCTTGGAGCAGACTGTGCTGCAGCTCAATACGCTTGAGCAGAGAAGCATGACTACAGGACAGTTAATGGACAAAGGGGCTACAGAAAGTGTTTTCAGTGCATTTTCTGAGAGGCTGGTCATATACACATTAAGACGATGCTAAAATACGGGCAAAAAAGGAGCACGACAGCTCTTATAGATTGATCCTCACGACACAATCGACACTGCATAACCCAACCTCTGCTACTCCTGTCTGTGTATATCATGTGGCTTTAATACAGAGAGGGGAAAAACGGATACATCAAAATATCTCAGAGGCTTCTAAATAAACAATGCAAAACGTGATCAGAAATAATAATCTTTATCATAGTTTCCTTTTCCCTTAAAAACACCTATAATGAGGTGTAGTGATGTTATTGCACATCACCGACCACTGTGTTTGTGGTGACCTGGTGGAGTGTGTGCATCGTACAGTTTTTGTTTTTGCTTTTCTTTGTTGTATTTCTGCTCTGTCTAGTAACTTCAAATATGATCCTTCTAATAATTTTATACAGTTGTCACTGACTGTGTGGAATCTGAACTTGTGGTTATGTAAACTAGATACATCTAACATTAGATGGATGCATCCTTCCCAGTAAAAATAATATCTAAAGGCTAGTAAATTTATTAAAAACATACGGGCAGAGCATTCTTTCTCATTTTCTGAGGCATTTTTTCTTACTTCCATACAATGCAAAATATAAACTTGTTACTCCTTACCATTATAACACAACACACAAGAACCACATAACTAAATATTGTCAAGTGCATGAATAAAAGCTGCCTAAAAATCAACTGGAATGTAAAATGTAGAGGGAAATTTGTCATGCTAAAAAAAACTAAATAAATAAATCACAGGTATTGTACGTAAAGTACCTGTGAACTTAAATTACGCTCAACTTCTTGTCAATGCCAAAAGTCAGCAACCGTTTTAAAAAATGCGGGCTGGTATCTGTCACGACTGTCTGACATGACGTCATTAGTCCCAAGCCTCTGGAACTACCGTCCGTCTTAGTGTTGCTAAGACAGTGGGTGCTGTCTGTCCATTTCCAACCCTTTACATTTTTTTTAACCCAGTTTAACCTTCCTAGTTTCTGGAAGCTTGTGTAAGGTGTTTAGTTGCCCCCTGAAAAAAATTTAGGCTGCTTGAAAATGTATGTCTAGCATCTTCTAATGTTCTTACTACAGAAATGAACCATGGAGAAAATCACTTTTCTTTTTTCTTCTGGCCACGTCTCTTTCCTCAGAGCAATCAATGTTGTTTGCAGCTCAGCAATGAGTCCATTTTACAGCAGACTATATGAAACCACTTCCACATAAACTAAGTAATATTTCTTTAGCCTGACTCTGTCGTTGTAAGCTGGTGCCGTTAGCGCTTTTTTATTGGTTTAAATACACATGTAAAAACAATGTTAGCTAATAGATAACTATTAGTGCTAGTGCTGCAGATTAAGTGCATACCTTGATTTTGTAATTGCATTACTTATTTATTTATTTACTTTTTGCATTATGCAAAACCTAAATTTTGAAGTAACTGAATATATTAGAGATTGTCTGCATTTCACCAAAAGGAAATCCACATAACTGACTGCTATGTTTGAGGATACCACAGTTCATTCAGGTGGCTGTGGCTCAGGTGGTAGAACAGGCCGTCTACTAATCAGAAAGTTAGAGGTTCAATCCCTGACTGCTCCAGTATCCTTAGGAAAGATACTGAACCCTTAGTTGCTCCCGATGAATTAACTGGAGTGTGAACATGTGTGCAAAAGTTAGACAGAGATGTAGCGGAAGGTGCTTATGTGAATGAAAACAAAAAGTGCTTTGAGTTCCCGAGTGGAAAAGCACTATATGAGAACCAGTCCATGTACCATTCATTTCATGAAGCTGTATGTGCAGGAACCTTTTTTCGGCATTGCTGAGCAGATCTCCCTTCTTTAATATGGCTTAAATGACCTGTGCATAACAAGAAGTCATTCTCTTATCTGACAATCCAATTTATTCCATTTCACCCTTATTCAGTAAGTCAAAGTATGTAGTTATTTCAAAACCTACCGGCTAAGTAGATCCGTGCGGCATACTTTAAAGTGTGAGGGAAGGAGGAGGTGTGGGTGTCTTAAGCCCTGCCTCACTAAGTGTGTGATAATTCAAGCACTGACACGCACCATGTCTGCTTTAGTATCAATCTGTCATGCTAACAGCTTATTAGTGGCCTGAAGAAAGTGAGGGCCACACCTCAGCTTAGAGACTAACAAATGACACCATGTGTTCCATTGTATGTGTGCGTGTTTCAAACTGTGTGGCCATTTGGGTATCTATGCCCTCATTACCCTAGCCCTCAGATAGCCATACCCATTGAGTTCATTCCTACAGTCCATTACACTGTCCTACTCCGGAGGGACAGCAATGGACAGCTCGAAATAAAGCGGGGATACACTGAAACAAGCCTATTAATTTAAAAGGTTTGAGACTACAGCAGCATACAGATCCTCAAATGAAAGTCCTTGAAAGTTTTGCTCTACTTCACTATAGGATCTAAACGTGCGGTGTGTAAATTCATCTAAAAATATAAAATTAATCTCAAGTAATTATGTGTACAAACTAATTTAAGGGACTCTCACCTACAGCAGTCAAAGTAACATCTGTCCTTGGATAAAGAAGATTGGTGCTACAGCACAGATAGCTCTTCACTCTGTCGTTTTAGATTGTGACAATAAACTGGTGTCAGTTTTCACAGGAGCCTGCCCCTACCTCTCCTTCCTGCATAAAACCTGCCTTTGAAGCAGCAAAAATAAGTAAGTGATATTTACACACTGTCCTGCTAATCTTCCAATCTTCAAGAACCAAATACCATTATCAGTAGTTTGGACCACAGCTACTTTGCTAAGTGACAGCGTATGTCGCCTGTGCCTCCAGCTATTAATAAAGTAGATATGGTGACAGTGATGAGGATGCAAATTGTAGGTATCCCGTGGTTACCTCTGTTGAGCGTAGCAGAGCTGTTGATGTCTCCAGTGATGAAGGAGGACTCCTGTTTCCTCACAGTGTCATTCCACATACGCCTGATACGACTCTATACACATGAGAAAAGAAGCGAGACAGAAAGAAAAGGGTAGAGAAGGTATGGGCAAATACATAGAGAGGTACCAAAAATGCAAGGGAAAAGAAATCAAAGGAAGAGCCAGGAACAAATCAAGGGAGAAAGGACATGACAACAAAGAAGGGAGAGAAACATAGTGAGAAAGTGTATTATATGGGAGGTGATTTGCAAATTAGTGCAGGAGAGGCAGTAAATAAATAAATTTAAAAAAAGCAACGGAACAGCCGACAAAAGGGAGACAGGCAGTGAAAAATAATCATGCATCAGTGTCTTTTGTATTCCATATACTTTTTTTTTAAGCAACATTTTCTGTCACAGTCAGGGTTTTGGATATCACACTTTCAACAAAACATCCAATATTTTAAGTAGTGATGCACCGACTGCAATTCTACTGGACCATACCATTTTTTCCCTATATAATAACATATAAATGTGAAAAAAATGCAAAGAAAAATAAGTTTTCTAACCTTTCCTTTATAGAAATTTATATTTTTGTTCATAACACAACACTGACTGTTTAAAACATTTTATATGTCCAATACCACATCAGGTTACTGGACCTACTATCACACCCACTCCGACAAATGCATAATGAAGTGCTCTAGGTTACTGGACACAATGCTGAGCTCCTTCATTTACTGGCAAACAGTGCCGACAACAGCGTGTAATGCCAACTGAGCTGAGCAGATCATGTCAGAGTTGGAGCTAATAAATGTTAAACAAAAGTTAGTCTGACTTTGCTGTTGTCGCAGAAAAGAGAGTTCTGAAATTACTAATGGATTGGCAGAGCTATGAAAAAAAGAAATGGCAGATGGCTACACTGATAGATCACTGGCAACTGAGTTAGCAGTATAAAGAAGCCAGATACATTTACAGCTTACAACATATTACATTTTGCTTCACAGTAGAAATATCTTTGCACAACATGCTACAAAGTGGAGTCATTACAGTTGTTTTGGTTGCTTTTCTATCAGGCTGTGGTGGATGACCACAAAATCGGATGTACCCTCTCTTATTCCGGTCCCGGACTGATTGATCAGTGCATCTCTCATTTTAAGTGTCCAAATAAAATTAACTGCATTCAAACTCCGACTAAACGTGTTTGCCTAAAATATGAGACGAGTTGAAAGTGAACAGCGATGATCCAAAACCCTCATGGCGTTCTCTGGCCTCACCTGTGAGTCTGCTGTGCTGTAGCGTCCAGGTGTGCAGGCAGGTAAGCTCACCTGTGAGCCTGTGGAGTAGCGGCCTGGGGTCCGTGAGGTGGTGGTTTTACTGGAGGAGGAAATGGAAGTCTCCACGCTCTTGCCGCTGCAGCAGTGAGTACGCAGACATTTGCCATACTCTTTACGCACCTGGGCCCGAGATGGGGGAGGTGAAAAGAGAGAAACGCACACATATGTATACAACAGGAACTGTACATGTACTCTCAGCCAGCGCACAGAAAGGAGGGGGAACTGACTGATGTTTTACTTTGACGTTGCACATTATGATGCATATTTTAAAGATGACATGCCAGCAAAGAACAGCCAAACTCTTCTTCTACTCAACTTCCTTGTGCAAACACTAAACCCATAAATTTAGACATTAGAAGATTAGCTTCATAAACTTTCCCCCATCAACATCCTCCCCAAGCTGCCACATATTCATCTAAAATGGACATATTCCTTAGGGGGACATATGATGCACTTGTACACACACACAACATCTGCATTTAGATCCCAATCAAGTTAGAACAAATACGACTGTAATTGCTTTTTAACAAGCTTGTTGGACTGGCAGGCATATACTGCCACATGCTCTGTTTGAACAGCTGCGTGGTGAGTTGCTCCATGCATCTTGGGAGAAACCAAGTTGGGCTGCAGCCAAAGAAAACCTCATCACTGTTCCGAGGATATCTCTCCGGATACCTGATCCCATGACCTAACCCACACCTAAGTATACTGTGCACACAGACACACACTGCACTTGTTTACTGGTCATGCACTTAAAACTAAAAATTCTCAGTGGGATGGCAGCCAGATGAGAGTATTAAGCATTTGATGAATTTTCTTTCCATATCCTACTCCTCTTCTGGAGTCCCAGGCAATGACAGTGTGTGGGAGACTGTAAAAATATCCCAGTATGTGTAGGCTCTTCCTGGAAGCCACACATAACTCAAATATAAAAAAAGTACAAACATGTACTCATAAATACCAGTAATCCTTTAGGCCAACTAAACCCAAAGAACATACTGAAGAGCTTGTCTTTTTTAAATTATAGAGGTCCTTGAAAGGGGAAGTGTGTGTTAAAGTTCCTAAATCATAGAAATCACTGGAGGAATGTACCTGACACTTCAGTCAATTAGATTTAAAAACAGTCATACATATCCTCGTCACGTGTCAAATAAACAATTACAGCTGAATATTATCAAAGTACGTAACATGCTACTTCAGGTGCGATGACCCCGCCTGATGATGAACTTTCTTTTCTGCTGCTAGAAGAAGTCACATCGTAAGACAAGCAGCTCAGTTTGTTACCTGCTGCCTCAAGCCACGACAGACAGTGACAGAGAAAGAGAGCGTTAGGTAGCAAGAATGAAAAAGTGAGAGAACTGAGCAGTAGGGATACTCAATGACCAATCAAACCTGTGACAGCTCTGCTGATATTTTTGGTGTCCCTGCTGATCGTTGTATGTTTGTGCGTGTGTGTGTGTTTTTGTATGTCTGTCTGTCACACAGTCAGTTTCTGTCTAGCATTGGTGCCCCACCTTTTTCTGCAGTATGCAGTGGAAGATGAAGATAAACATGCCCTGCAGAGAGTTGAAGATGGTGAAAAGGTAGGCCATGATCACGGTGCTCTCGTTGATGTACATTAGCCCGAAAGCCCAGGTCAGACCAAGCAGACACAGCAGGGCTATGGCCCCAATCACCCAGGACCTGTATGAGAAGAGAAAGAGCTGAAAGTGAGAAATGCTCATCTTGTTACTGTATGTCGTTATCAAATAAAATGAGAACATGAAAAGTTTGCCTTTTCCCCTGGAATGGAAAAGCTAATCAGTCAAGGCTGATGCATGTGGGACCGTGAGGCGGTAGAGGGGTTAGAAAGGGTTCATTATGAGCCCCAACACTGTAGGAGTAGAATGGAGAAAACAGCAGGAGTTTTGCTTAAAAGAATTAAACCCTTATAAAAGGGTTTAGAGGAGAGAGTGAGAGCGGATCTTTTCATTTAGATACAATCTCAAGAGAGCGAGGAGAGGTTATAAGCTAGCTGACGTCAGCCATGAGTATTAAAAAGGAAAGCACTCTTCACCGAGCATACTCTTCCCAAGCTGCAGCCAAACTCTATCAGTCAAAGTATATGAGCAGGAGGTAAAAAATCATTTTTGCAGGCAGAAGTAGGTCCTGAAGTCTGTTAGCGCACATGAAAACAGTCCTATAACAGTTTAATGGGATTAAATTTGATAAAAGTTTTTAAGGCTGCAAACCTTCATTTCAAATAAAGGCTAAGAAGAAGTGAGTCATAAAGGCCAAATGTCAGAGAAACTTGGTCATGTGGAGGCATGCGTATGCATCGTAAGTCCTCGCCTGTGTGTGTGTGTGTGTGTGTGTGTGTGTGTGTGTGTGTGTGTGTGTGTAAGTGTCCATGTGAGTGTCTTCACTGGGCAGTAAGCAGAGGGACATTACAGCCATTATAAATGACATTTCCCACTAAAGGTCATGGTTTTGGGTCTGCCAGAGCCGAGATGATAGCTGTTAATTTGATTGGCTGACTGGGCAGTGATCACCTCTAATGCAAGTGATAGAGACAAAGAAAATGGGCACGGAAAGGAAGAAGAGGGATGGAGAGAGAGGGAAAAAAACACAGCGGGAGAGATATTAGGAGAGTCATGAGGAAGGAAGACAGACAGAGGAGGAGAGTAAGTGAGTGAGACTAAGGTGATTGATTCGATGTTTCCCTCTGTGGCACCATTCAGGCGAGACAGAACCTCCAATAAAGCTCGTCTGACGACCCTCTTCAATAAAGGGTATACTCATCTCTCTTTTCCATCCTACCATTTCACCTCTCCCTCCAGTGCTCCCTTGAGTCATGGTTTCTCTCTCAGCTCTGTTTCCATGAATTCACATATCACCTTTATAATATTTCAATAGCACATTAGGTCTATAGGTCACAGGACCTCACAAATTACACATGA